>OX578155.1:53025221-53028697 GCA_951213105.1 Amaurobius ferox | reverse complement strand
GTGACTTCATTAGCCTCTCTTGGTGTGTGTGTGTGGGGGGGGGGGGGAGTTATCACCCCACAGGGGGAGGGATGTACATTGTCAAGTATGGTATGTATCAGTCCAAGGATTTTTTCAAGCCCTGTAAAGTGAAAATTAATACGCTATAGCTGTAATCATTTGGCCCCACTATGCCGATTTTTCAAAATTTTTCTTGTAAAATTTGAAAAAAAATGAAAAAAATGGTGGTGGTGGGGGGGGGGGGGGGGGAGATCCTTAAAAATGGATTCTGGTATGCGAAGGTCGAGTTGTGACGCACTCTAGTTATTTTACAATCGCAGTAGAAAATCATGTAAGATGAATTAAAAAATAACTCTATGGCGCTGATCACCTCATGCGCAACCAGTCGGAAAGGATCTTCAAAATCCGCGACAGTATATCCACGGAGTCGCGAACACCTTGAAGCTTGACATACACCCCCCCCCCCCTCCCTTCCCCATAAATCTAGTCAGTTCAAGAGAGTATCACTCCATCCCTCACTGAAAAAGAACGCTTTTTAGTAAGGAGACGCGACTATTGTTTGACACTTTGGTCCGACTACTGTCACGTCATGCGTTGCAGGTATTGTAAAGCGATCACGAGTGCGGCGCATGGTTGGAGATGCCGCGAGTTTTGGTCAAAGGATGCCGCGACGACTTGTGTCATCTGATGTGGTAAGTGGCGTAAGGGAAAGTTTCATAAATTTACTAGCAAAACATGTGGCATACTACAGGGTGATATGATCGAAAAACCGCGGACGCATAGGCAGCGCCACGGGGGATGCTAGAGGTGCCTGGCGCCGCCTATGTGGACTCGTAAAGTTTTAAAATGATACAATGCACCGAGAAATTGATATGGTAGAATTTTTTTGTTTCGGTTTGGTGGCACATATATAGCAGAAATATCTTCCGCTGTTTTTAATGCGGCAGGCGATCATTACAGACATATTTTTGATTACTCCTGCACATGCTCGTCCTAAATAAACACGGCACCTAATCACACCTTAGACCTCCCCCCCCCCCTCTTGCACGGGTACGTAATACACCTTGGTTCTGTCACTGGACACATCGAATGCTATGCCCTAATACAACTGCGTAGTATGTCCTATATACGCATTTTACCCTATGCGCGAGTGTATAAACTCCTTTGATTAGCCTTAAATAAGCTCTTTTGATACGCCGTAAATAAGTTTAAATGAATGAGTTATTTTGATGCGCCCTAAATAAGGTCTTTTGATACCCCATAAATTATATACTTTAATTCACCCCCAAATACGCCTTTCACCCTCTGTGTGATTATAGTACGCTTTAAATATGATTTTTTGATACACTCTATATACGCTCTTTCGATTCACTAAAAAGCTTCTTCAATTAATATCAACAGCACTTTTTCTCAATGAAAATTCTTGTAAACTCTGATAATATTTTCAATTCTAATACCAACTGGTAATTTAAATAAATCCCTAAGCAAATGGTGTCAGTTGCACTGATGGTGTCGCATCGAAATACCAATGCTTGACCCAGCCCAAGGTGCATTCAAGGCTGGAGGGATCTGTTTATTCAATCGTCTCATGCGGTGTTAGAATTCCTTTGAAAATGTACGCGGTTTTACACAAAAATTCATAATTAATGGAATACAGCAGACACATAATTTTTCGATTGCAGCAGTGTGTGATACTTAAAGAAACATCTGGTAAATTATGATGATGGGATTGTCTGTCAATTATTTTGTATCTCAATATAAATATCGGTGACGTTTAAAACATGCGAAAAGTACATATTTATTTAAAAATTCATGAAAATTCGTCAATTAATGTGTTTGGATTCCGTTCAAAGTTCGTTTAAAAAAGATTTTTTCGATCTTTCGGATAGTGCTAAGATGGAAACTCAGGCCAAGGACCCAATTTGTGTCAACATCGCTTAAAATCATACTAAAACATAAAAAAAACTAAAGCACTCGAATTTTTAAAAAATCGCACCGAGTCGTATAATTCCGAGTCCTGAGGTTTTTGTATGCCAAATTCCATGTTTGTACGAGGTTTAGATTTTCCGCTACAGATGGCACAGACAGACAAGACATTTTTCTTTATTACTGAGGATTTTGACGATTTTTGCGGGCCATTTCGCAAAAAAAGAAAGGTTTTTTTTTTCTCTGTATGATACCAAAATCTAATCAGCACCAGGGTAACCCACAAGTGACTTATCTACCAAATTTTGGGAAGTTTGATAAATTAGTTTCTCACCTAGAGTGGATACATGAGATTTCTGCGGGCTATTTCACAAAAAAGGCGGATTCGTTTATCTCGAATCGTACTAAAATCTAATCAGCACCAGGGTCACACACATGTGACTTACCTATAACATTTTATAAAATTGGGTCCATTAGTTTTTGAGTTAGAATGGATACATACATTGCACAGACAGACACACACACACACACACACACACACACACACACGCACACGCACACACACACACACACACACACACACATGGACGTCACGCTAAAAATAATTTTTTAGTGTTCTAGAGGTCCCAAAACGTGTTGATCCGTCGAAAACTTGAGTTCGGATTTTTGACCCGAATAAAAGGGGGGGGGGGTATAAGAGTAGTGAATATTGGGAGGACCATTAGCGTCCGAGGCTTTCTGAGGCCCCCAAGGAGTAGAATTTTTGCCCCCAAGGTTAACAATATTTTGAAGGTCTTTGCATGGTATAAAATACTTCTGGGTTTGAAACTACCTTGCCCCAACGGATAATCCTACCTCGATCATATAACAAAGCGCACCATGGAAATTATAGTATCATAATCTCGGTATGCTCAACTACAATTTGATAAACAGGTTGTAGCCAAAACGGTGTAAAGAACGCTATAAATTGATACACAAATGCCTAATAACAAAATGTAGAATTGTATAAAACATCAAGAAAACGTTGGATTAGGTATAATGTATAATGTACTAATGAATCTTTAACTCTAGAACGACGGAAGCGGTCATTTTGACCGCATAACTACTTTGACAAACGATTCCTCCAAAACGGGTAATCCCAGCCCATTGAACTTTTATGACTTTTCTTATTTTCTTAAAGTTATTGAAAACACAGAAGAAAATTATTCTAGATTTTATAATAAGAGAACAAATCTATGGCGGTCAAATTGACCGATGCCCATAGTTCTAGGTAGTTTAAAATATAGGTCGTTCTAGTGTTAAAAACTTTCAAGATAAGTCCAAAGAAAAAAATCTGATGTGGGCAGCACATGACTTTCCCTGCAGACTTATATTCACGTTCTCTATATTTTAATTAAATTTAATTCACTTTTAATTCAATTTTCGTTCTCATTTGGTAACTGGGCTTATTTTCAAAGGTGGTGTTTAGAAAAAACGAAAAAGCTAAAATATCTAGAGAAGGGCTAGTCCTAGTGCAATGGGGTTGGTCTTATTTCTTTCATCGTTGAAAA